>QNUK01000290.1:580000-587500 GCA_013621035.1 Clarias magur | reverse complement strand
GAAGACATTCCCGTGACAGATGGAAAGTTAAGCTGCATAATTCATTAATTAATAATATTTTTGAATAGTCCTAATGGTGGATGTGTTTAATAGTCGTTTATTGTTTGCATTTAATAATATTTGCAAGTTTTCAGCAGACAACAATAATCTTGACAACAATTATATAATCCTCCAACAATTATCCTCTTGGCTCCCCTGTGGAAATTTAACCGTAAGTGACAGTCCTAGCATTCAGTTTCTCACATAAACACATAATATAAATTGCGTGCATTTGAAAGCTGATGAAGAAATTAAGATATTAAATGAATGAAGCATTCAAATACACCCCAGATTTCAGATTCCTCCTGATGACAGAGGTTTATTGGAGTATAACATGTAAAGTGGTCACCCCAAGTAAAATGCAGTTTTTTTTTTTTTTTTTTTTAATAACTGCAGTCAAGATAATAATAGTGATGTGTTATTTTATACAGTATATACCAACAAATATTTATTATTACAAAACATATAAAACCTGCTTGATCAGGCAGGGCATAAAGTAAAAATAATAAAATTAATTTAAAAAAAAAAATTCCGTACTCAGGTGTCTCCTACTTAACTCACGCCTGCTTAATTGCTTCCTTAAGATTAGCAGCAAAAAGTTTACAATTTGAAAATGCATCATTTTTGCAATTTTTGTGCAAAGGTGGACATCCTGGCATCAGAAAGTAAAAGTCCTTCCACATAATTGTTCCATCTATTGCATTTACATTTAGGCATTTGGCAGATGCACTCATCCAGACCAACTTACAAAAGTACTTAGATTTCTTTAATTGGATAGCACCTTACTGCCAGGGATAACCCCTAGAGGGCGCCTGGCACCCAGATACTTTTTGTGTGTTTCTGTTGTAGTTTTCTTAAGTTAACTTCAGTTCCCAAGATGCACCTCGTTCAGGTGATGGCAGGGCTCACCTGAACCGAGTTGGCTTATTAGTTTCCTTATGAATAGCCTGTTTTAGTTATCCTGCTTGTCTTGCATTTGTTGAAATTAGACTTGCGTGCGTGGCATTTTTCGATTTGATTTATTTTTAAGTTAAGTTTTTGTTTATTTTCTTTATCATCATCATTAAAAAACCATCTACACCATCTTAACCTCTGCGTTGATGCCTCGCCCACAACACCCTCACCTTGAGGACCATGACACTTACATTGGGTTAATAGGTTCCTAACTGAGTATCATCAAACAAAACATTCTTTATTTCTTTATTTTGTTTTTAGTGGAGGGGTAGGGGTTAGGTAATACTAACCCTAGTGTTGAAGGACTAAACCAGCTCATACACCTGATTAACCAGCATATGTTGTCTCAATACTTTTGGACACCACTGTATATATTTCTGTTATACTGCACTTAAATGGCTGCATAAGATTAGGTAAGGAAAATGTAAATAGTCATAAATAATTTAAATCGTAAAAACACGTCCTAAAATAATTGTGATAGTTGTCTGGTAATGAGTCACACTGAATGAGTCTCTTGAGAAGGCAGTTAGTGGATACATTTTATCACTTTATTTGTTGAGTTCTGCTGCCTCCTTCTGTACTTTTAAATGATGTAGAGCATAAAGAGTGTGTGGACAGTGATTTTAAATATAAACATTTAAAACATGCCTTTTTTGTTGTTTATTGCATTGAATCCATGTTTCTAAAATTCTTCAAGGTTTTTGTAAGGGGAATCCACTGTCCTGTGTCACTGTGACTCTCTTGCGCAGTAATACACAGCTGTGTCTTCAGTTTGCAGATTCTGTCCTTGAATTGTTATTGTGTTAGTAGAAGTGTCTCTGGAGATGCTGAACCTGTTTTTGAGTTTGTCACTGTAATATGTATTGCCATTATAATGGATATATCCAATATACTCCAGAGTTTTCCCTGCAGGTTGTCGGATCCAAGCTGTACGATAGCTTGTAACTGAATATGACGTCTTACAGGGGATGGAGAGACTCTGGCCTGGCTGGACTGTCATGGCAGCAGGCTGAGTCAGTTCATAACTGTGAACATCTGTGGAGGAAAACACACAGTGATTCCTCACACAATATACAGTATGATGCACATTTATGATTATTGTTGTGAATAAATAGATTCGATAAAACACTCACAGGAAGCAGCTGCCTGCAGGAGCAGTAGAGATGTAGAGATGTAGTACATGGTGTGTGTTGCTTGGGGTCTCCTCTGTTCTCCAAAGTTCAACAAAGACCACTAGAACATTTAAATAGGTGGATATCCAGCCCTGATGTTTGTATTTGCATATCGGGTGACTATGCTAGGATTCACGAGCACAGTAAACCTTGAATTGTAAAAGAACTAAACACATACTATATCCTGGTTTAATAAATCTCTGTTTCGGAAATATTGTAATGTCTTTTTGTTAAGTAATATAATAAATAGATTTTATTACTTTGATGTAAATCCCAGGAGGACATTAGTCCTCTCTTAGTCCTTTTAGTCTCCCTGTCATTTTAACTTCAACATGTTGGGTAGTTGTTGGGTAGCTATAGATAAAGAGCTCCTTTTAGAGTACATAAGCATAATGTCACTGCTTTAAATGCTAAAATTAAAGAAATCTAACGGTATGTGACAAAATGACAAATAGTTTTGCCCTACTGGTGAAATTTTTCATCCACCCATTGACTGTCACCGTTAGTAACCTTTTTAATAAACATTAAGAGATAAGGAGACATTATGGTCATTGTAGTAATACAATGGAATTAGGTTGGTAGTCCTCAGAGACCAGCAGCATGAAAGAGGATGTAAGACTAAAACAAAAAGAATACGATGAACAAGTGATTATTGTACTGATGTGTGTAAATGTCTAAGTTTTAACTCCTGTGAATAACTTCTTCCAAACATTGCAGTGCTTTCAGAAGAGCAAACAGCTAAACTATTTTTATTAAAAGCAATTACAAGTGAGCTCAATATGTCACATTGTAATCAAATACAGTGGAACCTTGGATTACGAGCATAATTCGTTCCGGAAGCGGGCTCATATTTCAAAATACTCCTAGACCAAATTTAATTTTGCCATAAGAAATAATGAAAATGCAAATTATTCGTTCTACAGCCCAAAACAATAAATACATAAAAATAATTAATGCAACATATAAAGTAAAAATAAAATAAATTAATCTGCACTTAACATAAAAAAAAAAGTAAATATAAATCCAGACAGTTAAGTGTACGCAAATAAAGTACGCACTTTATTTACACAGAAAACTGGGGGGGGGATCTCTGTGTGTGTGTCTGTGTCAGTGTCAAATTACGCACGCGCAAACAGAAGAGAAAGGGAGATGATGATTATAAGAGACGAGCAATAAGACGCAGCAGAGGACTCTTATTTTGACACAGGGGACGCAGCAGGGAAGACGATTACCCATAATTCCCGCAGTGCAAGAGAGAGAAAAGAGAAAAATCATTGGCTCAGTTGTGATCGCTTGCCACTCGGGGTCAAAATAAGAGTCGCATGTATGATACATGATACTCGGCGCTTGTAAACAAATACTTGCTCAGTTTTTGATTAAAAATGTATTCAAAAGCTTTGCTCGGTTTCCAGAACACTTGTAAACCATGTTACTCGCAATCCGAGGTTCCACTGTAGTTATTTTAAAAGTGTCCATGACACATCCCTCTGAAAGTTACTATACAAACTATATGTGATATGAAATACAGCCAAAACTACTGTAAAATCTGATTAGTGAATTCAGCAGTGCTGTGGTGTAATGCAGTGTAAACGGTTTTGTTTGGTCTCATAATTTTCACAAAAATAAAGTTAACATTTTCAAATGTCTTTATTTAATTAAGGGACTACACAGAGATTTGTATGAAAGCCTGTCCACATAATATGAGACTAATGAGAAATAGATTAGAAAATATGATAAGTGATAAACTTAAGCTTTCTGTAAGAAGATAAATTAAATGAAATAGTTGATCACATTGCCTTTTTTTTATTTATATGATTTTACATGAAACCAACACAGCATATGTTCCTAAATGTAAATCTGTTTAATGTAAATGTGACATGATGCTGGATGCAGTCATAACTATCATGGTTGAAGTGTGAGTTTGCACAGACTGCCCTCTAGTGGCACACAAAATACATTAAATGATTATGATTATTATTTTTTAATATTTAACTGAAATACGTCTTACTTACTAATGTGACATTCCTGTAACCACCTTTTTGTTAATTGATTTGCTACAGGAACGTGAATTACAGTTTTATTCCCCTAATACCTCTATAATACCTCTAGGGGTTGTGTATTGAATTAACATCAGCAATATGTGATAAAATCAGAGGAATATTAACAGGGGATTCAGATCCATTTCATTTCAAAATGATAAAAGAGAATAATACATTATTTACAGCTCTTAATGGAGTAAACCTTTGTAATAGATTTTGTTTAATGATGAAATTATCCAAATGCCTCGACAGAAGTGAAATGTGAGGAATATTGAATCTATAAAATGTGGTTATTATTTAAATATATAATTTGTTGCGATGTTGTGATGGAGAGAATGTTTTTGTGCAGCGCTGCAGCTTGTTGTGTCAGTGTGTGTGTTCTCTAGAGTTTAACAGAGACCATCACATCACTTAAGTAGTGTGATATCCAATAAGCCCTGTTTATTGGCAGTGGGAGGATTCATATGCACAATACAACTATGAAAGTATGAACAAAACAAACTCATTAACATGAACTGTGGATATGATAAAAAAAAGCATGTGCCCATGCACATGGGCACACAGTTTTAACAAATGTGGTCATTGTCTCAAAGCATCTTCACAAAATGAAAAGAAAATATATGGAAGTGTGTATGAGTGAGAAAAAACGTGTTTAGATAATGCCATTGTCCCCGATGAGCAAGCCAAGTATGTCGTGGACGATGGCAAGGAAAAAGCCCTGAGATGGCAATAGAACTTAAGAGGAACCAGACTTGAGAGAGACTCAACAGGGAACCCATCCTCATTTCAACATCATGTGTGTTAGGCTGCTGGAAGTTCAGTAGAACAGAAGTTATTATGGAGTCCAGTTCAGCACAGGGAAAAAGATGACTCTCAGGGTCTTGATTGGAGCATTCAGTCTGGCGATTGCTCTGAGAGTGAAAACCAGGCGAGAGGCTAGGTAGATCAATGAGGCTACAGAAAGCCTTCCAGAATTAAGCTGAGAACTGAGGACGCCTGTCAGAGACTGTGTCCACAGGGAGGCAGTAGAGACGAAACACATAGTTAACCATGAGCTCAGCCATTTCTTTGGCGGAAGTGAGTTTGGGTAAAAGGATAAAGTGAGCGGCTTTGGAAAAACGATTTGTGTAATTTCATTCTCAATTTAAAGAAGAGGATTTGTTTGTGTTTTGTGGCTTCACCTACATTCTTGGGTGCAAAAGGGTTAAATTAATTTAATTAAGCTTATATTGTGTCAATACATATCTGCTCATTCTGTTTATCATAATATGTCCTTAGCCTCCTTGTAATATTTTCTTTACTGGAACTATGGCCAAAACTTGACATGTTGGGGGTCTGTTTATTGAAAATGTCATATTTTATTATGTTTCTGGTCAAAAGAACGAAATGAACTAAATGACTCAAAAACAGATTCGTTCATTTTGATGAATGAGATTCAAAGGACCGAATCACTAAAATGATTCAAACTTCCCATCACTAGTAAGTAAGGAGTCGATGCCCTTTTTGTTCTCCCACTCTTTCGCCTGGTTCTGCTCTAGTTAGTGGATTTTGTTTATTATTTTGGCTTTGTCAGGTCCTGAAGATGTTACCACCTTTGTAAATACTTGTAAATAGAATTAAATTGCAGTTGATCTCACCTCCTGTTTATTTCAACATGATTATCTTTCCTTTTCCCAATTTTCATTTTCTTTATTATCTGTTACTGTCTGACCCTAGACCAGGACATAACACTGCTAATATCCTGAACGGCAACTACGCTAATACTTTCCACCTGTTCTTCTACCCATCTACATGCATGGTTTGGATCTACATGTGCTGCTCCTGAGCTCCCAGTGATCCAGACCCCCCTCTGTCCTCTTCGCCTGCTGACTGCATACCGATCAACCATAAACACCACAGAACATTAACACAGTAACAGCATTAACAACATTAAACAGTAAACTGGTGACAGGATCAAGGGCACGCAAAGCTATTCCGAGATTTTGCCAAAACCATCAAAGTGAGAGAGAGAGAGAGAGAGAGAGAGAGAGAGAGAGAGAGATCCACTGTCTATACCCATGTGGTAAACTCCTGATTTACGTTATTGTGATTTTTATGATATGTGATGAAAGAGATTGTTACTGTAAATCTTTTTTTTTTTTTTTCTGCTCATCAACACAGGTGGTACATTGGTGGCTCAAAAGAGTGATTGTGAAAGTGCTAAACATTTACTTCAACTACATTCATAAAACAAAAAAGCAGGGAATGAAGTTTAAATTTAGGTTATGATAAATGTTTGTGTCCTAAAATTATGTTGTATACACAATGGTCTTTCAATGTATATACACTTGAGTCAAATTGATGTGTCTTGTATGTACACTGTACAAGGTTTTTGTACAGGGATGCTGTTGATCCGTCTCACTGTGGGTTCCCGAGCGCAGTAATACACAGCTGTGTCTTCAGTCTGCATGTTCCGTCCTGTTAATGTTACTGTGCTGCTGGACGCGTCTAAGGAAATCTGAAACCTGCTTTTTAGTTTCTCAGCGTAGTTAACTCTACCGTCACCAATTATATCTCCGATCCACTCCAGAGTTTTTCCTGCAGGTTGTCGTATCCAGTGTGTCCAGTAGCTGCTTAATGAATATCCAGATGTTTTACAGGTGAGAGTCAGTGACTGACCAGGGCTTACTATAGTGGATCCAGGCTGGGTCAGCTCAACACTGTGAACACCTGTTAAACGAAAGTTATTTTAAAGTTGGAAATAAAAAAAATCTATAATTAATAAAAACTGCATTGTCTGTTAAATGTAAAACACTTACAGTTTACACCCGCCAGGAGCAGCAGTAGGAATGTCGAGATCATGGTGTTTGTTGAAGCAAAAGAATAAAAGCTCTTCAGCTTCATCGTTCAAATATATAACAGGGAAGGACATTTGCATAGACACACCCCTTGGGGAAATTTGATGGATTGTGGAATTCTCTAAGAATTTATTTTTCAATAAATAAGAAGGTTAAGAACATTTTTGAACATGGCTAAGTTCATAGACGAAAAGTGTAGTAATATTATATTAAGTGAACATACTAGAATGTGTGTGTGATGGGCCTCATGGTACTTTGATTACACCCATGTTGATTATCTCACACCCTTATGTTCTGCAGTTTTTATTTCGCGTAATGATAATGATTTGGCAATTCATCAGGTAAAAAAGAAACATTAATATAACTTTCTGTCTGAGAAAACAAGGACACCTCAGCCTCCGGCCCAGAAGACATTCCCGTGACAGATGGAACGTTAAGCGGCATAATTCATTAATTAAT